>PQWD01000637.1:0-16023 GCA_019425675.1 Leucinodes orbonalis
GTAATAAAACAAGTTAAGCCAAATATTTCATATCGATTTTAGAATTCATGCGTATAATCCATTACATTTTGTTCGTCTGGCAACAAACAAAGAAACAGATCTAATAAAGAAAAAGTATGAGCTTTTTCACATAAATATCTATCCGCAAAAACCAATCGTAACGGCCATTAACAGGATAAAGTGAAATATTCCCAAGGAAGGTATTAACATAGCATAATCCAGATTATAGAACACACTTTGTTTCTTCATTGTAAATTATTTATCTGCAATTATGATTATTCCTCACCTTTGTCAATATAAGAATATATCCAGACGGACATTGCATTGAAAACAACAAGAATAAGAAAATAGGTACTTTAATTTGTGCCATCGATAAGTCATTAAAAACCTCTCATTTCATCTTTCTCAAGCTCAATCACCTTACAAATGCAGGCTAGTGACCGTAATATTTTCCTGAATTCTCAGTGGCGCTGCAGCCCAACACCTATAAAAATGTTCACCAAGTCCCCTCAGAAAATATAATATACTTGTGATTGTATTGATCATTATTAACAAACCGCTTTCACACTGTTCAAGAATTCATCAGATACGATAAACAAATGAATGAACTTTTATATTTGGGAAGACGATTAACTGCTCAGCTACTTCAGTGTTTGTAAAATATCTGTACATTAAAATCATTGTGTAAAAAAGGCTGTACTGTTGAGTTTTCTTGAGTGCTTCTTTCTCAACAGGCCAAAACGCCGAAGCGCTTTTTTCCAAGTATCAAAATTCATTATTGTGCTTTACTTTGGTATTTTAAATGTATTTTTTGTATTCTTTTTGACGTTCATAAGTGCTTTTTGTAAGCCTAATCTGAAAAAGAATTTTGACTTTGACTTTGATTATCAAATATATATTCATTTATGTTATCAGGGCAAGAAGAGAAACGCACCAGCGCCTGACGTGACGGAGCGCGGACAACGAGCGGCATCTTGCAGCGCATGCAAATCGCCGCAATGGCTGCCAACTGGGACCACTTCAACCACTAGCCATAGCTCTACTACAACTGCAAACTCCTCACGTATGTATTCTGCTAATTATTTTATTATTATATTGGGATGGACGGATGATCTGGTTAGGTGGCGGGTGCAGATGGTGTTCAACTGCAATGGATCGGTCGCGTGGAAATCATTAGGGGAGGCCTTCGTTCAGCAGTGGACATAATTGGGCTGTAATGATGATGATGATGATGATGATTATTTGAGGATCCTCCGTGCTTCGAAATACACTATAAGCCGGTGCTATGTCACACAGTTCAATAACTGTGTAACTCGAGTTTATAAATTATTTTTTGGCCTTAAGTATTGACTATCAACATGATCAGCCAGGCCTTAAGGTATTCACCAAGGGGCACGAGCCTACCCGTATAGGGTGATTAGGCCTTAGTCGTCCACGCGGGCCAGTGTGATTGGACGCCTTCACGCACAATCTTTGAATCTCTTCGAGCGAGAAGGTTTCCTCACGATATTTTCCTTCACCGTAAGAGCGTCGGATACCGTACATAAAAATTCGAAACACATTAGTACGTGGCGGGATTGAACCACAGTCCTCCGGTAGGAGGGCAACAGTCCACACCATTGCGCCACCGAAGCTCTATGACCTATAATGAGTTAATTCGTAAAAGCAACGAGGTTAATTGAGATTAATATTATCAATAAGTAATTCTTATGAGTCGTCTATCTACCGTTATTTATAATAATAACACAATAAACAGTCGGTAACCAAATTATCGATTATATATGTTATTGTCGTAGTACCTTTTTATTTAACGCAACTTCGTAGCAGTAGAGGACGCATTGACGCTACCATAGCCAGGGTACTACTACTGCTACGACACAAAGGAGCGATGAGGCGTATGCTCTAGCTACGACATTTATCCGTGATTTATTTTCGTTGGCAGCTACAAAGTTTGGAACTTGGTTAATTAAATTTCTTATAAAATGATATATGCTGAATGATGAAAATATGCAGAATATTAAAATTTTATTTTAGCACGTGCACATTTCATAACTAAAACCGTTGCTCATTTTTAAGAGTCGCTTATTAACTTATGCACGCTAAACTTTTTAGGATAAATTCGCAAAAAATAACCCTAATTTTGTATTAAAATAAAATCATCTTATTTTATGAGTTATTGGCACTTAACTGCCTGTATAGCAAATTTATTATTGTTACCTTCGATAATAATAAAAATTGCCACTTATCTGGCAATTTAGTATCATTGGACGATTGACCGAATTGAAGTAATTTTAGGTCTCGAACAGTCATTAATTCGTCATGTCTGTCTGTTCATCCGTATGTCAAACCCTTTTTTCTCCGAAACTATTAGCAGTACACTGTTGAAATTTTGTGAGTATATTTATTCTGAGAACCGCTATAAGGGTTTGTGAAGAAACTTAAAAAAACATATTTAGGGGTCCTCATACTTAGAACCAAGACTCTTTTTTTTTCATCATACTCACACGTGTAGTGTCTTAATGTGTAGCTCTTAAAAAATATAATGAGAATCAGATATCATATTATTAAATTATTGTGAACGTTAACTAATCAGTTTCCTTTGATGCGTATGCGATAATCGGTGAACCACTATTTCCCCATAATTTTGACGACCCATTTGATGTAAAGTTTGAGACGTCGGCTACTACATCAAGGGTTCAATCCCGGGCAACAAACATTAGTGTGCATCAACATGTCTGTTTGTATTGGTCTGTGTGCTTTCTATGTATTTAAAAAAAAAGTACGGATAAACATACCCGTTGTTTAGTAGGTACCCATACTACAGGCTTCATGCTTAACTTGGGGCTAGATAGCGCTGTGTGCAAGTCAGTGGATTTTATATAAATAATACACCTATAGTAGGTGTCTAAGTAAATAAAAAATATTTTTTATGTTACTTGCTGCTGCGGAACCCTCCACAGGCGAGCCCGCTTCGCAATCGGCCAATTTTTATATCATATTTACTAACGTCAAAGAAAAGGTATCGGACAGTTATCCGCCACTAGATATTTATTGTAATCTCTCTACACATTTTTTTTGACATTTCTTTTTTTTAAATTGATTTTAAACCTACACACATTAATCGTTATCAAAATAAATTCCTTAAATAAGTTGTCGATTGAATAAAGATCTATATGGCCCTTTACAGCATTTGATTTAAAATGATATTTTCGAAGATATAGACTTAATAATTGCGGTACGTAGCGTTTGCGGCGGTACCGCCGACCGGACAGGGGTGCGAGCCTATTACGAATATCACGATAGCACCCGAAGCATGGGCGAGTCGCTAGTCTAATCATAAATAAAATTAGAGTGTCTGCTTGTAATATTGAAATCACCGACTTTCATTGCATGCATATATAAATAATTATACGAAGCACACACCAAAATGTTCATTTATTATTTTTGTCTCTCTGTCTGTTTGTTCTGGGTAATCTCTAAAACGGCTGGACCGATTTTGAGGGGTATTTTACTAGCAGGTAGTTGAATTACTAAGGAAAAGACTACTTTTATTTCAGAGAATATCTTTTTATGTATTTAAAAAATAAACAATAACTACGCAGGGAAACAAATCTGATATTTGTTACTTTAAGTAGGTATGTCAAATACAAGCGACTCGTGCTGAAATGCTGTTGCGACATAAGAAAGTTCGAACTGCACCCCACAAGAAACTATCAGAGATTGTGGACAATAAAGTGAATTTGTTTAGAACTTACTCAAAGGTCTTGTTGAATCAGATGTTATCTCGTTTTAAATTCAAAACAGTGGATATCTATGGACAACTTTACATCTAAAGCGTAGATAAACCATTTTATTTTTCATCTAAAACCTAGAGACGTTATTTTAATTAAAACAAGATCTGAGTGGTGATTTTTAATACATTATTTTTTCTATTGTTATCTTCATACATTTCCATATTTACATCATGAGCGAGTAGACGATTACTATAGGTAGTAACGATATTATAAATGGTTCAAGGTGTATTTTGAGTCACCATTTAAAGCACTACTGAAGATATGGTGTAGTATATATTTTAAGTATCTACCATCGAAGTAGTACAATTCAGATTACTTATTTGAAGTATTCCACGAAAATCTGGTGAGAATAATTTATGCATGAGCCGCATCGCGCATATGTGGAATATTTGGAATGAAACCCAGCTCTTATCCAATAACTAGCACAACCATTTGTTTGCTTTGAAGCGCCGTACCTCTTGTTTGCACTTTTATCATCCGAAATATTGTGGGAAACGCGTTGAGTTTTTTGGGGAAGTGTCACTTACTTTAAATTTAAATAGGAGTCCCTTATTATCTGTAGGTTTGGAAAAAACAAGTACTTATGTTTAAGAAACCCTATTGTCAATAGGTTATCTCAGTTAAACATTTGTTGATGTAATAGTACTTGTTGATGGTATATATGCAAGCCTGTTCCCTGTTAGACATTGTAGATGATGATGATGGTGTTTTATTTTTAAGCCCACTATTAACAGTGCAAAAAAGCTTGTTTATCTATAAAGTAAAGATAAAACAATGATATCAATGCAATGATGCTAGTGCTTATAGCCCAGGTTTTCCTTTTATAAACACGAACGTGTAAATTATAGTTTGTAATTAATCTTATTTGTTAAGAGCATTCGATTATTGTAAATTATTTTTAACAAAGGAATAAGTTTTATTTGTAACCATCAATAAAAATCTACGGCAGTCTAACAAGGAATTCCATTGTATAATAAAATTACCAAACATATTTAATACACCGTATCTTCTGCGGTGATCGAGCAAGTTTGCGTTTGACAGCGAGATTATCGCGAGCCCGTAACATCCTCGTAACGACCGATTGCTTGACCTAAATTGATTTTAATGTAACATCCAGTAAATGGCTACGAATATGTTCCGGGCTCTTTTGATTTTATTTTTCACCCTCCATTTTGAGTGAAATTTCATATGCGTGGTTATATGAAATAACACACAGAAATATAATTGGCGTGTCTGTTTATAGTAGTATAGTAGAGCATACACCAAAATATCATTTTTTAATGTTTGCCGGTCAGTTTGTTTGTTCCGTCCGGCTAATCTCTGAAACGCTGGACCTATTTTGACGACACTTTTATTGGCAGTGCTATTAATATTTAAAAACTTAGGCTACTTTGTTTAAGCAAAACAAAGTAATGTTGTACCGTGCCATACGAAGCGATTTTAGTAATCAAATTCAATAATAATATGGAAATCGCTGTTAGCGGTTTCCATATAAGCTGCGGGTAAGTATTTACCCTCAGTATTAATACGTATATTCAGAGAATTCTATAAGCCAAAGTATATCATTCTTCGTATTCATTGTCCATTAATTTACACGTAAATGTAATACGTATATTAAACGAGAAGATTAACAATGTTAACATAAACTGCTACAATTACAAAATGTTGTAATGTAAACTAAACGACCGAGTAGTTTTCGCTTTAAACTTAGCTTTAAAAGGAGTGTAAAAAATCACGCCCACGAAGCTAAAATTGAAATTCTGTTTTACGTTTTATCAGAAGGTGTAAAAGTTTTGATGACTCTATTTTGGACATAATTACAAATTATCTTATTGAAAGAATATAGTTACAATCTTTATAACTTTTTCGTCATATAATAATTCAATATTTGTTTACGTTTGCTTTGACCCTGTCCTTTAACCTGAATAATTTTATCTAATTTAATAAGATAGGTCGATGCAGTGTAAGTAAATATAACAAGCCCCGAATGGTCTACACGGTATCAAGAGGTCGCGCGTGTCCATGCTTAATACTGTCCTACTACCGGATAAAGATCCTGTAACACGTTCTTATAAAGCGCAATATTATTTTCAAATGTTGTTTACTAAGTTTTAATAAAAATAATGTATATTTTGCACTTAATCGCGTCACCACTTACCTAAATGGATTATGTACGGGATTCAGTAATCAACTAGTACTTATAAGTTTTTTTTTTAAGTTGCTTCAGTAGTCAAGCGGGTACAGTGTTTGGCTTAGATAGACGAGGAACTCGAAGGCCGTGGGTTCGAATCTCGTGAGGAAACGTCACTCTGCTATTTTTACTAGTTTAGTTAAGACATTGCAAGCTTGAACCACCTGATTGTCCGAAAAGAAAGATGATTCCGAAGCACGGAATCATGAAAGCATGAGCCATCGGGCCCGGCTACAATCATAGGTTGATAGTCCACCAATCCACATCAAGCCCGCGTGGTAGGTTACGGCCTAATCTCCCCATAGCTATACCATACGGGAAGGCCCTGAAGTGGACTGTTATATACAGATGATGATAATTAAAAATAATAAAATGCCATTGCAACAGTATAGGACTACGTAGCTAAATCTAACTCTTTGTGTCAGAAAACTCATTTCATTGGAAACAATTTTTTTCACTATTTCTTGATTCAGTGAAGACCCACTCAACAAAAACGTGGAAACGTTCGTTTTCCCGATCATTAAAAAAATCTGTACGAAACGGGCGGTTGTTTGATGTGACAGGCACTTTTTGTGAGTCAGCCCCTAACAGGTTATCTATTGTTTGGTGGTACAGGTTTATCCGCGTGGCATCGACGGTGGTGTTGTGTAGCCGTGCTGGTGTTGGTAGCTGGAACTGCGTGTGTGGCGGGACCCCTGGCGCTTCGGGCTCCGCCCGGTGCCCCATTGCATGAGAGGCTGCGCCTGGCCGAACGTTTACTGCACGACACCCCACTTGTGGACGGGCACAATGACCTGCCTTGGAATATAAGAAAGTTTTTACACAACCGAATTAAAGACTTCAGGTAATTTTGCATTTATATAACTGATTGAAATAATACAATCAACTACTACCTTCTTAGGATACTTTTATGTATATAAAGGAATTTTGACATTAGTTACAAGTTTATTGTTTCTTATAGTTATCGGTTTAGTTCCAAAAGCATCTGATCACATCTGATAATGAATATCTGACATATCAATTTGGTATTCATGTAGCAATGTTCGGTCTGTTGCTTGTGAAACTACAAATAATAGATTTTACTTGTACCTACATTTTATATTATAATATACTAGCGACCGCCCCTGCTTCACACGGGTGCAATGGTGATATTCGTAATAGGCACGTACGAGTAGGTACCGCAATTTTTAAATCTGAAATATCTTTGAAAATGTTCATTTAAATCAAATGATGTAAAGGGCCATAAATATCTTATAAAATAAACAATGTATTAAGGGTATTTAATTGGATAAGGATTAATGCTGTAATGGTTAAAATCGCTTCGAAAATTAGAAATTATTTGTCGTAAATAGAAAATGACTTAAAAACGTTATTGTGGGATATCCATAAGAGATAAACATATACCATCGCGAAGATTTCTGTAGACCTTTTCAATGTATACAATACTCAGTACATTATTTTGATAAATCTTGTAGCCTGCGTTTGCAATGTAAAAGCGGAAAAAATAAAATCACATTAGAAACCTCAAAAATAACAGTATTTCTCTACGTTCAAATGAATGTTATTATAAGAGGAAGGTTTATTTACAAGTACCTTCCTCTTGAATCACTATCTATTAATATATTACAACAGGGATTTATGTTTTAAAGCTTAGATCTTATTATTATTCAATACAGTTTTAAGCATACATGTAAAATTTAAATAAATACCGCAAAGAAAATTCATTCAGCTTAGGCTGAAATAAGCTGGCAGTAATGACAAAAAATAATATAAGCGGGCCCCGAAGGCAACTTAGGAAAAGCTTAACAGGACTTCAATTTATTGATTTACATATCACTTAGTTTCTTACGACCTATTTGGTGTAGCGATTGAGACGTCGGCTGCTTCACCAAGGGTTCCGGGTTCGATCCCCGGGCAGTATAAACATTTGCGTGCATGAAAATGTCTGTTTGTAATGGTTTGGGTGTTTTCTATGTATGTCATTAATAAAAAAAAAATGTATGTTTATCCGTTATTTAGTACCCAAGCCTGTATCTTCATGCTTAACTTGGGGCTAGATGGCGTGAATGACAGTGGATATTTATTATTTATTTCAGAAATTGATAATTTGACAGCTAATTTAAATTCATCACCAATTAAATTTAATTGGCCAATCCTCCACCAATCCACACTAGGCCTGCGTGGTTGGTTACGGTCCAAAGTTCCCATGGACCCGCTGTGCAGCCAGCCCTGCCCTTGTAGTGAGAAGTTATAAGCTGATGGTCATATTAAATTGTAAATTTTACTCTCAGTATACAAACTTACAAATCTCGTTCCTGTCTGCGATATTCTTCATATTTAAAAAAAAATTAACCTGCATTTTTTTACCACTAGAAACGAAAACAAGCCTGCCGTTCCGAATCTGAGACTAAGTAAGGTATAAAAAATATTCATTATGGGAATCTCGCAAAAACAGGTTATGCCACTCTGTCGTTCATGCTGTTTGTCAATGATTTTATGATAATAACAGATTTGACGAAGACCTACGCACGATATCTCCGTGGGCGACCAGTTCCTGGAGTCACACCGATCTGCCACGTCTCAAGCAGGGCAGAGTTGCAGCTCAGGTAAGATAGTTAAAGAAATTACTTCGTACTTTGACATTTTACACTTAAATTGTTTTTAATTGGTAAAATAAATACCTCGATATTACCTCGGTTTTGGTTAAGTTCGCGGTGTTGTCGGAGAAGACGGCGGCGCTTATCAATCACTTCCGTCAATACTGCGTCATTCATATCAAACCAGTCCTCATTTTTACGGACTCTTCGATCCAAAGTGGTTGAGGACGTGTCCAGTATGTGAGCAGACAGAGTAGTCCAGTCGCAATTGACAAGGTCTTTGTTGATGCCATTTTGATTTAGCCGTTAGTGTGGCCCCAGCTCAATAATTAAACCCTTGCGAAAAGAAAACCGTCTACAATTACTTAACATTTTTAAACATCTGATTGTTGAAATTAAAATGGCAAACAAGATTTAATTAACATGTAGGTGAGGCATATGAAGAGTTTGTCAAAACCCCTTTAATATCCGTCCAACACTTGGTTTAAAATTTTACCCTAATAAAATTAAGCCCGTAGTATGTAAAACTGTTCGAGATAAAAGAAGTTTTCTTACCAAAAATATTGTCAAAAATTTTTAATTTACATGAAAGACGTTCTATCAAAAATATCAAACAAACAAAAGGACCATACATTAAACAAGTTTGAAATGCATTCCCATTTATTTAAATATGAAAGTTAAGTTTTGATATTAGTTTATACATTTTTCATATATATAAAAAACGCCACCATCATTTTTGATATGTATTCTAATATGTAAATGGATTAGGTAGGTCCATTAACAAATCATAAATCTAGCGCATAAGTGTATTTTCATTATAAATGGTTTTATTTAAATCAAAACCTTTGCTCTTAAAATGGGAAAGACTAAAATAGTTAGCAAAAGAGCAAAGTCTGAAAAATTTCGGAAATTATTCGGGCTTTACCTGGCACTAATATAATCCAGACAAAACTTTAGCACCCCAACCTGTCACCCACCACGCTGGTTTATTTGCTCTTTGTTGAACCCTAGCCCGCGTCGCCCATTAACATCCCAACTTTAAAGTGTTCTTATTTATAGGAATGCTTAAATTTAAAAGATAATCTTTTCATAATTAATCACTTTTATTTATTTACTTTCTAAATTTAACTACTAGTGCTTATTAATGAGTCTATCTGTTGTTCTCGATTTCATTGATTTATTTGGTTACAAATTTTAAAGAAAGCAAACCAACACAAGTTAATATTTAGCCAGAGTTAATAATCTTATTCACATTCATGAATACAATTTAACTGAAATGTATATTCTTGACTATTTGCTGCAGTAGCCAGTTGTAGAATAGCGATCATTTTTAACACACTTGCTAAAACTGAACTTTTGTTTTCGACACGTTTGTATGTAATTCAGTTTCTGCAAGGCAAATGAATTACACATTCACAGAGTAAATGTTATTTAGTGCGGATCCAACATAATGTTATTTTGCCAATACCATTGTTTCAATTCCATAGAAAGCTTAAACGGAAATCTGCGGAGCGCCATCCTTCCGTAATCTAATCATAATATCCAACCCGTTCAAATACTTTCGGGCCGTGGCAGTTTCCTTTATAACCTTTGTCAATTTTCCCAGTGCGTACTTATTTGATATTCAACGGGCGCGGCGGTGGAGTCGTGCGTGATATTTAATCAGCGGTGTGTCATAGTGATATTGTGCAACAGTTCTGGGCGGCGTACGTGCCTTGCGACGCGCAGCACCGGGACGCCGTGCAACTCACCTTCGAGCAGATCGACCTTATACAGCGCCTCACTGACAAGTACCACCCGCAACTCACGCTCTGCACGTCTGCTGATGGTAAGTGAATCTTTAAAAAATAACTTTTATTTATTTTAATCTCAGAGATAATCAAATGATTCATGAATATATTCTAGGAAGACTAAAAAATTTATGGAAGTGTAATAAGTAATAAAAGATTGATATTAGTTCTTTATTACATTTTTGGAGTAATCACTACCTTTATGATTAAGTTTCATATCAAATTTAACCAGATCAAATAAGAAAAAGTTCAGCATTGGTTTTTCTCGAATCACAGATCTTTGTCAGCGAAAAAGAGATTGACGCTTCGTAATATTTTTAGAAAAACTGTCAAGCAAAAACGTTTCAGTATTATTTCACGATTAGTGGGAAATTGAAAAAGTTTCATATTTTCAAGCAATTTATTTTGAACACAATATGGATCAATGGATAAATATTTTAATAAACAAATACCACTTGTACCAGAGATTTATTATCCCTACGGAGTTCCAAGAAATATAAATAAGAATTCTCTGATCAGCAAATACAACCTTAATTTTCCGGGAGCAATTTTCTTGTGGGATTTTTAATACTTGCGGGGAATGTAATTAACTAGTAACGAATTAATTTATCTTGATAGCATTTCGGACATCTTTTTAAAAAATTAAGTGATGCAAACATAGATGCCAATAAAATAGTTCAACTGTTTTGTGCTAGGAGCGTTCAGGTGAACCGACATGCGGTTATGGTTATGTCGGTTTTACTGAAACTCGTATGACACCTGACACAGTTAAGATTTCAACTTAAACCCCTGTTGCTCCAAAGCAATCTCAGCATAGTGACGAGTCAACAAAGAGAAAAGAATTTTGTTTCCCATAAAATTAATATTTACATACTTCAATAGCATTAAGCTGAAATTAAAAAATACAATTGGCGTTTTGTATGCAAGGAACATAAAGTCTATTTCTTTAAATATTTACGCTTTTTTGCCATCTCATAAGTAGGTCATTGAATGGGAATCAATAAAATTTTTGAAGGCCCTTTTGACTGCCCCATCAGAGTTGAATTTTTTTCTTTGCAACAAGTTATCCAAATTGAAAAAAAACTGTTATAGCAAGGTCCGGTAAGAACGGTGGATGACTTAGACATTCAAATTGTCAACTCCTCTAATTTGTATGTAGCAGTATTTGGTCTAGCGTTGTCCTGAAGCGGCAGTGTTCTAGAGCGATAGACCAGCCTCGGTTATGGAGCAGTTAGCTTTTCCATCATGGTTTGCAGTTGCTGACAAAAGATTTCTGCCGTAATGGTCTGGCAAGGTTTACGAAAGCTGTAGTGAACAACGGTGCTAGTCCACCAAACGGTCAACATTTTTTTTTTCTGAGTAAATTTTCGCTTGCGGCAGTATTTTGTTAGTTTGCCAGGGTTCAGCCATTGCGATGAATATTTCCGATTATGAAACGCAGCAGTTGACGCACGTTTGTCGGTTTGCTACACTCAGTTCATGAGGCCTTTCAAGCTTATTCACCTTCCCAATTTGCTTCAAGTGGATTAAAACAGTTTTTTCACTAATATGGTAGCCTTCATCTAACTTGGACGAAGCTTACGATGGATCCGATTCCACAATAGCCTTCGATTCTTCATTATCAACTTTATCTATCATTATCAACGATCTCCAGCCATCCAGGGGTTTGGCGGTGGGACGCCTATTCGCAAATTAGTGGCGTGCACTCCATATATGCAAATAAGCAGTGCATACCCTGTGCGTCTAGACAACCTGAAAAATAGCCAATATATTACATGATTTCCGCTTATTGGCCCATTTTCCTCTATAGATTTGAAACCATAGGCGATCTGCTGTCATCAACAGCACTCAATTTGTCAAATATATAAATTATTGATTTTTCTTGTGATAAGTGTCACTCATTTTATAGACCCTTCTCATAATCTCTGTGCACGACTGTAAATAATGGCATTATTCTATTTTTCAATTTTGTTAACTGAGTGACGCTAAAAAAACAAATTCAATTCGGTTTTCGAAACACAAATGCATGAGCTGTATTTTGAAATTGGAACTCCTAACTAAAGAGGAGGTAGTTGATATTAAAGTGGATACGTCGAAGCGCCAATTTCATATGTAACGAAGGTGTATGATTTGACTTTTTTGTACGTAAATTTTAAAAATAATACTTATTATGTGGTAAATGCAAAATATTGTATTTTCAAAAGTCCAAGCGTAGGTATATTAGGCTCAATGGCGAAAAAGTCCCATAAACTGGATCAGCCCGACGGGTGACGTTCTGAAATCTCCTAATGGTAAAATTAATGGGGAATATATTTGTCAAATAGCGGACGTTAAATGACCGTAGTAGCAAAATGTATACCTAAGTTCAGTTTTGCAATTCAGAATTTGGTGACTTTACCGCATACGGCAATCTATACAATTCATCTGATGGTATATCGCTACAGAGTTTCATATAGTATAGTACACATTCCCCTTTCACCGAAGCTATCTGTATAAACATAATCAAATTTGAAAACAGCGGTCAGGCTGAGACAAATTTCTTCCTTAATTATCTCAATAGTAGAACAAAAGAAAGGGAATAGCGGATGTTTTTTCTTCATTAGCATTTTGTGAGGGCTAATAAATTATGACGGAATGGTTAGATATTCTGTTTTTGTAATCTGCTAACGAGTGGATATAAAAGTATCCCTCACTTGATTTGCATAAAAATCTCATTGTCTTTAAGTATTTAAGTACAAATGTTTAAAGTTATTTATTTCTGTAAAAAATCATAACATTTCTTTAATGAAACTAACAACTGGAATGTGATTGGCAGATCAACTAAACCATTTGATACGTTCTATCAAAACAGCATATACAGCAAAATTAAATTAAATTCATTTATTTACATATTGGTCTATGACGTCACTGCGTTAGGTAACTAACGCAATTAAAATAATAAAAAGAATTCATTATGTGAATAATGTTGAGGTATACCCCTCTATAGAAGGGTAACATTTCATAATAAGCGTTTCAAATATATTTTAGAACCCAGTCAACATTCCAGTTTCATCATCATCACTATAGCTTAATAATTTCACTGCTGAAAGAAGGCCTCCTATAATAATTTCCACGCGGGCCGAACCCTAGCAGTTGACATCCATCTGCTACCTGCCACTTTAACCAGGTCATCTGTCCATCTGGTTGGGGGTCAGCCTTCGCTTCATTTTCCGTTACGTAGACGCCGCTTGAGAACCTTTCCGCCCCATCGGCCATTAGTTCTACGTACTATGTGCCCTGCCCAATGCCACTTCTACTTGCTAACCCTGTAGGCTATGCCAGTCACCCTAGTCGTTTTAGATCTTTGCGCGCAGGGAAACCCCTAACACTCTCCATAGTACGCTGAACAACCTTGAGCCTATTTAAGAGGCCCTAAGTGAGCGACCACGTTTCGCATCCGTATGCAGCAGCACTGGTATATTCCTGGGCTCACCAACCCGCCTGCCCAGCGTGGTGAGTATGTATTCCAGTTTAGTAGTGGTCAAATCAACCGCATCATATTGACCCAAATTTCATGATACAAAAAAAAATACTTATTTGAATATGAACATTTGCAGTTTAATTTCTAAAATACGCGAAGCAACACTTTCAAACTTACAGTAACATTGTGCAAGACTATATAAACGCCAGAAGAAAGTTCTGTATTGATTGAACCTACAAATAGCCATCACTAGCTGTCATCTGGTAATCTCGTCAATATCCCACAATAATCCCACGTAAAATGTTGCTGCCAGTTGAATGTATATGAACGATAGCTCAACCGATTTTATCTATAGGATAGGTTAAATGCAATATGTGTTTTAACATATTTAAAAATGGAATGAATTAATGATTAAGGTGTTGCATACGTATTAAAATAAAGGGACTTATAATGATAACAAACAAACACACATACTCGTAAGCTGCCTAGTTGTCTAGTGGTCGGCAATCAGTTATTTTATTTGGAAACAGGCTTTTATAAATAAAAGGTTAAAGTAGAACGTTATTAAACACTGAGTGATAAAGATTTTTTTGTACAGACACAGAATGCTATAGCGGAGTTATTTGTCTATTTGTACATTTCTAATCAATTCACATACATATTTGAAACATACTCGTACATCTGAATTTTTTCACTATCAAAATCCTAAAAGAAAAGCTTTGCAATCACTTTAACATGTCATTGCTATTACCTACGAGTATATGAAGGGAGTATAACAAGTACAACATTAATACATATAAGGGTATAACTATTGAAACAAACGAAAAGCGAAACGGCAGCAACATTTTACGTGTGATTACAAACTATGTTTTAGAAATTTACTTATTTTTTCATTTCCGTTTTTATACGCAAATGGCTCTTTGCAGATATACTAACGGCACATGCAAACCACCGCGTGTGTTCCCTGGTGGGCGTGGAGGGTGGTCACGCAATCGGTGGATCCCTCGGCGTGCTGCGGACGCTGTACCAAGTGGGGGTACGGTACCTGACCCTCACGTCCAAATGCGACACACCGTGGGCCGAGTGCGCCTCCCCTGATCGACCCGAACCGTCGCCACGGGGTGGACTTACGCATTTTGGCAAGGTGTGTACTGAATTAAAACATTATACTTTTGATCTATACATATAAATAAAATTAGACTGTCTCCCTGACAGCTATGCTGTATGAATAGGCCTATCTATTCATACAGCATAGCTGTTAGGGCCGTAAACCACAACGTGGGCTCAATGTGGATTGTTGGGTGATAACTTTTAACTTAAGATATTAGCCCGAAGCAAATGCTTTACAAGCTTTTCGAAGCGTGGTAGGACTAAAGGTAAAATCACTGAATGAATAACTCCTTAGCAGTTGCGTAAGTAGTAGATCAAATTTTCAACCGACATCTATCGTGTCATTTAGAGAATATATAAAAAATCTAAATCTATTTTATCTGTCTGGGATTTGTCCACACAGAGTTCTGTGGAATCTGTACTTCACAAGACTAAAGTAGAGGTGAAAAGATAATTTCGTGTTCTCTAATACATTCAGGTTATTTGAACATGTTACAGTATTGGAGTTTCTTGGCTATCATATCTCCAAATATGTCAGAAGTAACAAAAGATCACTACAAGTGGCACTAAACTGTTACTACATACAACAATTTCAGCAGCGTACTCACTTTTAAAATACACTTACAGTGGGTAAATAACAACCCTTGGATTCTTTGGCTAAGAAAGTCATCGAACCGTGCATCGAGCTCGTTCATTATATTATTCGTTTTGAGCAGCATTGTAACGGCTCCTGAAAGAAACACATCTATGTCAATGTCATTCAGTTCTCGCACACTTAATCCGCGTTCTTAAGCCGTGTACTCAACAAACACTATTCGTCCGTTATAGTGTTTATCCTTCTCATCGAAAACAAATTGTTTCGTGTACACATATCAAGAATCCCTGAAGGGTCGCTATTCAAGTTTATTTATAGCAGAATGGATAAAATGTACTTATTTGGGGACCTATCAAATCTTTGTGTCATCATAAATGATTAAGATTTAATTAAAAGTCTAAGCGCTTGTTTAAGTTATTGGAATTGAACAGTGTCTTATCTTTTATTAACTTCTTTCCTATAGTTTACCAACTTAAAGAAGTTGTA
>PQWD01000639.1:0-26947 GCA_019425675.1 Leucinodes orbonalis
AGCGGGTTATGCTCGTGGTGCATTGTAAGTTTACTTTCCCTCAAAGAGGATTTTATGCATTAATTTGTTGGTAGATGTAGAAGTGTTAAATGGACTTGTATCTACTCGTAGTTGAACTGAGCAGGTGTTTGGTGAAATTAATGTTTTACTTATACTACCAAAGTATTATGCGGTAAGGACTCTGACTAGTTCAATTTAACCTAATGGTCCCGTCTTTAACGATTTTTATTGTAGCTGTGTTTAGGTCTAATGGGCAAAACAGGCAGTTTATTAACTAAGACCATTTTTTAACTAAATACTACTACTAAGCACAATGTGATCTTCAAACATAAGACTGCTTGAAACAGCCATCTACCGACAGTTATACTTTCCTTCTCAATTTAATTGATTGTGAAGAGCTTTATCATTGTGCATTCACAACATACAATATGGGTTATACTTTTCTGCACACTTTTCCCACGAAATCACAAATCTAAGAAGGCTGTGATCGACTTCGTAATCGTATGTTCAAACTAACAAAGTCGGATTGTCTCTTAAACAAGAATTCCTGAAAAAGATGTCCTGGTAACTCACTTTACCGGTAGTCATTTCAGAGCTAGCTTACTGTTTCTTATACTAGGAAAGTTCAGTACTTGGACTCGTAGAACTTCAACAGTTTTGGATTGTTCATAGGACGCTATGGCTATGAAAAATGTTTGGTAATAAGGGTATACTTAAAACGAAATAATAAAAAAAACGAGTTACTAGTGTTATTAAAATTACGGGCTTTGCTAGTACAAATTATAGGCATACAGTATATAGTAAGAGTATATGTGTGTATTTCATCCTTGGAACACCTGGATGAATTTGCACATAAACGTTTCACTATTTTGTATATATTGGTGTTTAATATATAAATAAAGAGCGCGATGGTCTGATGACTTGCGAAGGGTTGCCGGCGGGGATGGATGCGAGCTGCTCAGAATCGGAATGGTTGGCGCTATTTTTAAGATAAGATAAGATAAAAATTCTTTATTGCACATAAAAAAACATACAACACAACAAGAAACAACAAAAAACGAGTACAATGTAGGCGGCCTTATTGCTAAGAAATATGATTTTAGGTTAGCGGGCTAGTGCAAAATCTTAATCTAAATTTCAGTGGACTGTGTGTGTAGCTTAACCGCTACATTTTTTTACATCAAGATAAATCAAAGTTATCAAGTTACGGGATACGAAGTGGAGGCCGATGGATGACCTGGCTAAGGTGGTGGGTAGGAGATGGATGTCAACTGATAGGGATCGGTCCGCGTGGAAATCATAAGGGGAGGCTTCCGTCAAGCAGTGAATTTTTGAGGCTGTAATGATGATGATGATGAGTCATTTCCTCTTGTCCAATATTTATATTTACAGTTCAGCTTTTAGTATTCCTTTATTAAGGCTACGGCCTTGAGGTAATAATAATAGATTTGCACTGCAATGGTACATTAGGCTGATTACACATTTGCAATATTAGTCTATGGAAACAACAAATACTCTGCCAAGAAAATATTTAAAAGGTATAACTGATTGTACGATTTATTATACACAATTGAAATTAAAACATTCTTAACCACACTAAGACATTTTTTTATTCAACATGATTTTAACATGTAGGGGGGTGGTTTCGAATTTTCTTGTCTGATTTTAAAATAACAATTTGACTACTTTCTTTTATTAATTTTTCTATTATATATAAATTATTTCCTTGTGTATTTGTTAAAGGTACATTGTGTGTTGATGTTTCAATTAATACCCATATTTTGGAAGTTTTTAATATGATACTATTTATTTTTAAAATATGGTCTTCTATCGATAGCTAAAACAATTATATCGTAGAAGCCCAAAAGCCAGCCACGGCGACAGCGCTGTCCACAGCCATCATCAAATCCTGCAGAGAACCGCTACTTGGGCAAGCAGGACACGACTTAAGGTGATTCCTCGTTGGAGCCGCTCCACAAAGGCAGTTTAAATCAAGGCCGCCTGAAAACCCCCATCTGGCTAAATTGTCCCTACTCGACTTGTCAAAGTCCGAAGCCTATTTAAAGACTACCAGGTCGGCCAAAATAATTCATCGCCAGGGGAAAGCCTCTCAAAAATGGGGACAAAGGGATTCGGCAAAGTAACCGCCCCACGCCAAAGCTTATAACACACATTATGGTGTCATATGCTCCTTTACATTTCAAACCTTATTTTTATTTCGAACACAATTTGTTCGAAATAGACTAGAATAAATTTCATAGTCCGATAAGGCTGTCATTCATTTGAATATTTTCTATTGTGTATGTTATTTGATGTAGAAAGATGCAAAAAAATATTAAATAAATAATAACAGTCACACCAATGGATTAATTTACAGTGTTATTTAACATTGGTTTTTAAAATACTGATATGTTCGTTTATTATTTAACTAGTATCGTGAAAACGAAGACATTCCGGTCCCTTCAGTAAGGATTTAATTAACATTTAAAAAGAAAACTACATTGAGGGACTTCCTTATTCAACAAGTTTGTACATAAATGTTTTGTACAAACAAGTATTGTTTTAAACATTTAGTACTAAGTTTGGTACTTAACCGTTTAAAATGTATGTCATGGGCCTTGTCAGTGTTCCTTTTAGACTTTCGCAAGATATGAATTATTGAAAAAAATGCATGCCATTAGACACCAATAACGTAGTATCAAATCGTCGATACAATCCCATCTGTTGTTCAACCTTGAAACATATTTAAGTATAGGCTACTGCAATTGCGAATATACAAATGCTTTCATAGCAAAGAACCTTTGGGCACTTTAATCTTGGAAATGCGTTTTGACGCCAGCTTTGCTACTAGAATATATACAGAATACTGAACGATGAGAACCATCGTTGAAAAAATTCTTTTCAACGCTATAGATGGAATTCTCCATCATCTTTTGTAGAAATAAATATAAAAACGGATGGCTATGATGTACATCCAATTGTTAGTTATACTGTTATTTATCAGAGTAAAGCCAAATTGTATTCAAATTAATTCCGGTCAAATGACCGTTTTTAGAGCAAATACTCTTAAAATGTGTAGTTCAGACAATATATATATTTTCAAGGGATTGATGGAGGTGTCAGGTGAACAGAAAAAAAGCTTTTGCTTTAGAAAAATAAATCGGCTCATTAGAAACGTATCTGTGTAATTATTTATCAATTTTGACAAAATAGAATACGGGAAATGCCACTAAAACCAATTTATTAAGAAGTTCACTACTATATGTCACGTTTTCACCCCCCACTTGCCTAAAATGGGGGTTGGAAGTTTGTATGGAACATTCCGCAATTTTTGTAGTACGACGCTAAAATTTGGTATGCGGACTATTTGTCAGAAATGAAAAAATGACATAATTTTTTTTTTTCAAAATTTAACCCCCAAACCTTCAAATAGGGGAGGAAGTATCATATCCGATTTTTTGCAGTTTTAAGGTAGATTTATTTGAAACTTGATATGTTGATAGAAGGTAACCTAGAATAGGTTTTAGGCTACTTTTTGTCCCGTTTTCACCCCCCACTCCCCAAATGGGGGTTGGAAGTTTGTATGGAACATTCCGCAAATTTTGTAGTACGACGCTGAAATTTGGTATGCGGACTATTTGTAAAGAACGAAAAAATATGGCATATTTTTTTCAAAATTCCCCCCCCCATACCCTTCAAATTGGGGAGGATGTATCATATCCAATTTTTCGCAGTTCTTAAGGTAGATTTTATTGAAACTTGGTATGTTGATAGAAGGTAACCTAGAATAGGTTTCAGGCTACTTTTTGTCCCGTTTTAATCCCCCACTTTCCTAAAATGGGGTTGGAAGTTAGTATGGAACTTTCCGCAATTTTGTAGTACGATGCTGAAATTTGGTATGCGGACTATTTGTCAGAAATGAAGAAATATGGCATTTTTTTTTCTAAAATCCACCCCCAAGCCCATCAAATAGGGGAAGTATCATATCTGATTTTCCGCAGTTTTTAAGGTAGAAAGCTAAAAATTGGTATGAGGGCTGTAAGTCACAAACAATAAACTTTGAAGTGGCAGTGGGCTGGTCACGTATGTCGCAGAACCGACGGCCGTTGGAGCAGACGAGTTCTGGAGTGCAGATCGCGTCTTGGCAAGCGTAGCGTAGGACGCCCTTCGGCCCGATAGACCGACGACTTGCGAAAGGTCGCTGGGCGAAAATGGGCGAGACCTATGACCAGCAGTAAACTGCAATAGGTTGCTTTCATCAACTGAGAAGCTCCGTTTCAAAGTCTACATAAACTGAATACTTAATGCCTATAAAAACTCTTGGTTTTATACATAATCTTTTCAATTAAGCATTCATCCAATCAATTTACTTTTGCCAGTTTTATAAACAAAGTAAAACAAGAATGGCAAAATTAACCTTCGTTCGGCATGAAACACAAAGTGTCCTAAAATATATCCAGCATTAAATATCAGTCCGCTGGAAATAATGTTATAAAGCGTAAGGCAATCCCTGTTATCTACATTATCTTGTTATTTTATCTTCTTACATTAAAATAAACAATGTTAATAAATGACAAATCCGTGGATTTTCGTATACTTTTCGTAGTAAAAATGCCGTGTACTCTTACACCGTACAAGCATAAAATTATTCTAAATTTTATAAACAAATCTTATCGCTCACAGACAATTTATAATCTTTATTGCTTACTATTACTATTACTTATTTTTCTCAATCGCGTTAATTACTTGTAGTGCTTATGCAGATATCGTTACCTGTTTTTAATTTTTATTAGTATTTGTAGGTTTAGAACTAATTTGTCACTATTTTTATTAATTTAGAATAGCGCAATTCCCTGTAATTTTTTTTTCGCAAAATTCAATGCCATTTTACTTGTCAGTGATAAAAAAAATAAACTTCAAAATGAAACCTAGTGTCAAGCAAATTTGTTTTTATTAACATGACTGTGATCTCTATATTGCTTGTATCCTGAAATATATCAATACCCAGGATCGGAAAGAATTCATTTCAGAACTTTTATCCTCACGATTCTTAAGACCGGTAAATAAATAAGAACTCCGAAGCATCGCAATCAGTCTGTCAATTAGCGTGCTTAGTTCGTAATCGCGATCCTCACGGGGCGACGCTCAGCTTAAG
Organism: Leucinodes orbonalis; assembly: GCA_019425675.1. Taxonomy (NCBI): domain Eukaryota; kingdom Metazoa; phylum Arthropoda; class Insecta; order Lepidoptera; family Crambidae; genus Leucinodes; species Leucinodes orbonalis. The sequence continues at coordinate 5,156 of PQWD01000639.1, forward strand.
CGCCACTTGTACGTTCATATAATTAAACAATACTACCATATTAATGTAATTAAGATGTTTTTTAAACTGCCATATAGAATTTAACCCAAAACAATATTGAAATGTATAAGATTTCAACCATACCATAGTATAAAAGAGCTTGCTTCAACTCGGATGGGGTGGATAGACGGAAATGATAATACACAAAACCGGCCAAAACCACGGTTTAGGACGCTGAGGTGAGCGTGTCGTTTCGTATGTGTTGCCAGTCAGTAGAGTATGAGACTCTTAGGCCTGAATCTATAACGAGACTCAAGCAGAAAGGGATACCGCTCTTATCGTATATTGCGCTGTCCTTTACTAACTCAATTTGAGTTAAGATCAACGTTGAGTCTCGTTCTAGAATACGGGCCTTAGTGTAATGGTCGTGGGTTAGGCGTCACTACAACGGAATTGTTTTTCGAATCGGCTTTGCTAAGAAACCTCCGTTGAGGTTATCCCCAATAATTTCGGTAAGCATAACGTTTATTTAGCGCGACGATACTTGGCATACTACGATATGGCAGAATTTTTTGGAATAAATTCATTAGGCGTTGCTATTTCTATAAAAATATGGCCTTCAGAAAGCCCAGTTTCAGTATAGTCTGACTGTTTATATGCTATGGTTTCTTGCGGTTTTTTATCGAGACCTTTTATTTTGCTGGTACTAAGACGCCTGAACTTAGTACATAAATTACTATGATTAAAACTTACTGCGTTAAAGATTATGCCGTCCGTTGTTATGCATAGTAATATTATGACAGTAAAAATTCTGCGTTAAAAAGTAGACCCTTTGCATCTAATCAATCTTTGAATGCTGGTTGTTCAAATCCTGTGTATAAAATGTTATATGCAATAATTTAACTAGTTTAACAGCACCTTCTTATTTGCCAGTGTCGGTTTTTGTAAAACTCCCAAGTGGCCCTTGTGACCATCAGCAATTTTAAAGCACGAATTTCGTCTTTTGAAGTTGTCCACTTACAGCATTTCGCTTCCTAAAGTCAAATACTTCGTAACAATATGGCACCCATAGGTATTTTATAGCATTCACAGTCTACTCAACATCAACGTCATATTGAAATGCAAATAACCGTCGGATTAGGATACCTTCAACTATTGCAAACAAAATACATTTATCATCCTTCAGGTCATTCAGATAAATATTTTATCTCGAACTTTTACTTTCTAATGACATTTTTTATCTGGATAAAAAGCATTTTGCGAAGTATTAAGAAGTAAGCGTTTATCGTGAATACAAAAATAGAAAATACTTTTGAAACTCCCATGAATTTATACGTTCTTGGAAATTAGCAGGCCTTCTGATCTATAACTTCTAAAGCAGTATTATGTTCAGGTAAATTATTTTACATGAAGCGTCTCTGATCTTTACGTAGCTAGCAACTGGATTGGACTCAAAGCAACTGGATTGGATTTTGGAAACACGGGCACACCCGTTCTACGCGGACACATTTCTGCGAGAACACATTATACGCGGACAATTGGCTTCAGCTTTCTGCTAATTGGCTTTTTTTACATTAAAAATTCGACGATATATTAACTTCGCTGTACATAAAATTACGATGTAACTTTCGTGGTCTTTTACAACATAATCCTAAATGCGTTTCCGCTTTATTTTGCCGTACCTTATCTGGCTTCTTGGAATCCAAAAGGTCTATGGTGCAACACATTTCATGTAGAACTCCCTAAGGATTTAACCGAGATTGCTGATAACGAGGCCGTTTTGAATCTCCTTATTTTAAATACAACATATTTATTAACTTTGGTTGTTTTATTTATTTTGTACAATAAATAATGGAAATCAGTGTTCCTGTGATTTGCTCGGAATCTAAAATATATTTTTTAGGTTTTTTTTATGTTTATGCTATTAATTATTACCTTTAAAATTTTCGCCACTGATCAGAAATATTGCATTAATTTATTACACGCCTATTTTGGAGTCCTGGACTAATAGTTGTTAAAAAAATAGCTCGTCTCGTCTCCGTTTGATGGAATCCCAGGCATCTACGTTAGGAGATGCGTAGCAAAGATGAAATGTGTCAAAACACACTTATGTTGGTTGTTCAAAAAATATCTCATTACCGCTCGTCTTATCTCCGCTTTGGTGTAGTGTCGGCCTTACAAGTAAGTGGGTTCTGGACTTGAACGCTAAAAGTTGTGCCTACCCTATGCTTGCAAATTGTCGACGGCGTCGCTTTAAGCGGTTAGACTGGCCGAGAAATGTGATTACTCTGATGTTTTCGGTGTTTCAGCTATCAGAAGCTTGTCATTTAACATAGTGTACGTACATTTTCTGCACCCTATATCTCTTTGGGGTCTCATTATTGAAATGAAATGATGTTACCAAGTAAGTTTTTTTTTGGGTTTGCAGTTATTAATAGTTAGATTATAATTAGTCATTTCAACCCGGAGCATAGTTATTCGTATTAAAACTATTAACTGTTCAAATGTGATTGCAGAAAAACTCTTTTTGCATAAATGAAGTCTTGGCTCTATAGCCGAACAGTTGGAAGGGAATAAATAGGTTTGTTTCACGTATGCACGCAAAAGACAAAAAATACACTAAGGAAGTGAAGTGAGAAGTTAACAAAAAAAATCTTAAATTATTATTGAAGTAATGAAATCATTATGGCAAATTCTATTGCTGTTTTATATATTTACGCTTATAGTTTTTGTATCAATTTGACTAGCATCTAAACATACTCAATATAAATTTTATACGTAGAATAAATTAGGTCATTATTAATTTAATAAGTAATTATTAAACTAATAAGTAATTATTAATAATAAAATAAATAATCTTATAATTATAAAGCTGAAGAGTTTGTTTGTTTGAACGCGCTAATCTCAGGAACTACTGGTCCGATTTGAAAAATGCTTCAGTGTTAGATAGCTCATTTATCGAGGAAGGCTATAGGCTATATATCATCACGCTACAAGCAATAGAAGCGAGCAGCAATGAAGAATGTTTCAAAATCCAGGGGGAAATTTTTTGCTTGGAGATTCTGCTGCGTACGCTGCGTAAACGGTTAAAGTTTCGCAAAAGTCATGTATGAGAGTATTGTTACCCTTTTAAATGTCTACAAAAAACCGTCCGTGACAGCATATTAAGGTTATCTTTTAAGGTTAGCTTCCTATAACATATTTTTTGCTAAAAAATTTTCTCAAATATTACATCATTTTGTGAAGCTTTTTTCATAAATATGATATCAATCCTTATCCAAATAAATACTTTATTTATAACAAGTATTTCATTTTCAACAAAATTGCCCTTTACATCATTCAATATAAATGAATATCTTATGAGATATCGCAGTTTTAACTCACCTATATAAACGAAGTAGCGGGTAAAAGAGAGCGTTAGGCCAAAGTAACTATTCCACGCGGACGAAGTCGCACGCAAAAGCTAGTTAATAATAATATTAGCCCCCTAGCCGCGCGCGCCCATGTTGCCCCCTGTTGCCCCACTGCAGCGACGGCCGCGGCAAGTCACCGCCTGTCGTTATTTAAATTTGAGACTAGTTTAATGGCAGGTGTCCGTAGTCTCTCCCATAACCGGGCTATCTAGTCCACCAAACCCAATTCCATAGCCCGTATCGTAGTTTTCATATATTTGCAATAGTCTTACACCTGGCGGGGGTCATCATGGTTGTATCATATTGTGCATTCTGTGATGCCATCCGCCATGTGTAACACATACACAGATTAAAAATTCGAAAAGGGACCTCTGTGCTGTTGGCTTCGGCCCCACACATGTCTTCCAAAGGACCGGGCCACTTTTTGGCCCGTGAATCTAAGGATTTCGAAACATTATAATAAATCATTTTTATAATTAATTATTATTTTAGGTAATAATTAATCTCACTCAAACTAACTAGTATCCAACGAAGAAAACAAATTAATAAACAACACAACTATACCAATGCCATACTCGAAGTACTTCAAAGTCTACCCATCAGTGCACAGCGTAAACTGATTGACATTTGTAATCATGGACCAAATGCAATCATTTAAGTAATATTGGTTTTAAAAAAGTCCAAGGGCTAAATAATATGCAGTTAACAAGTTATGCATTGGCTAATAGTGTCAAATTACATAGTTATTACTGCACAGAGATGTTCGCTGACGCAGATATTTAAATTTAAACGATCTATAAGTTCTGGCAACTTTCCAATCCAGATTGGACTAGGATGGGAGGTAGGGAACCAAGTCCTTATAGTCATAAAGCCGGAACACTCATTTGGGGCTTAAATATTTTAAGTACTTTATTTTCATGGTTATAATATCCACTGACATTCACACAACGCCATTTAGCCCAAAGTTGAACGTGAAGCTTGTATTAGGTAATAAACAACTGATAAACATACTTATATTTTTTTTTTGAAATACTTACATCTTATACACAGAAAAACACATTTATTTAAATAGTAGGTAGTTATTCGATAGTTTCTTAGTTCAACTGTTTTTCAGATCGTTACTTAAAGTTACTTTTGGTCAATTAAATGTTGTACCTGTTATACGACGATTATATTACAACATATGCATTGGCATATTTTTTCATTGTTTCTTGTAAAATAAAAACACTAACTCATGTAATGGTTAAAACTTTATAGACTAATTACGAACCAGCCATAAACAAAAACTTTAGGTAACATTAAGAAAACTGCGAACTCGCTTACCTGGCATATGAAGAAAAAGTATAACGCGAAGTAAAATATATTGCTTAATTTTATTACTTGTTTTTATTAACGTAACTAAAGTAACTTTAAATCGTGTTATATTTTGTAAGGTATATTCTTAGATAAACAATAAAATAACAAGATCAATCACGAAGGAATATAAACCGAAAAAAATCAAGCCAATACATACCTTAAGACATGTTATATTTATGACATAAAATTAGTCATAAAAATTTTGATCTTAAGGTGTCATTGAAAGGTAAAAAAATCAAAAGCGCGAGCTTACTACAATATCACTATGCAATGTAGTGAGCGACGTGATTATAAATGTATATTTTGCTCAACTGACGGCTGGGCATAATTTTGCCGCGGATACTTTTTGAGTGAGATTATGCATCTAGTTAGTTAATTGTTTATCTAAAGTTATATTAAACTTAAATGTATACCTGACACTGTTTAAATCTGTTTTTTTTATATTATGTTGCTACAATACCTAGCTAGTATACCATGATGTGGTTAGAGGATTCACTCCGTACTTAAGGCAAATATGACGACCCGGGTCCGGATCCGGGTTTAATCCCGGGCAGTACAAACATTTGTATGCATAAACATGTATGTTTCTTTGTATAATACCTATGTATGTATTCGAAAAAAATATTATTATAATATACTTACTGTAGTTTAGTAGCCATATTACAGGTTAATACTTAGTTTGGGACTAGATGGCGCTGGGTGAATGTCAGTGGATAATTTTTTATTTATTGCTGGGACAGACTTATGTGTTTCATGTGTCTATGAATTTGTATGTTTTATTTTATACTACGAAGCAGACTGTTAATCTGATGGTAAGGAAAGTGGATTTGGGGTCGGGACGTGAGATCACCGCATAGTTGCTAGTTGAGGACATGGAACGGAAGAAAAACATTTTCACTGTATGAAGGGTCACATGTCTGATGATGACTACATGTTTCACCCTTAAACCCTAAATACACCCATACATATAATAATAATAAATAAATCCACTGACATTTACACAGCGCCATCTAGCCCCAAGTTAAGCGTGAAGCCTGTATTATGGGTACTAAACAACGGATAAATATACTTAAATACATTTTTTTTTTCGTAAATACATACATATCATACATAGAAAACACCCAGACCATTACAAACAGACATGTTCATGCACACAAATGTTTGTACTGCCCGGGGATCGAACCCGGAACCCTTGGTGTTGCAGTCGACCACTCAACCGCAACACCAAATGGGTCGTCCATATGTATAGCATAAATATTGTTGTGTTATTAGTCGGTGATATTTTTTTAAGACGAACTGAACAGGACGGCTAAGATACTCACATGATGGTAAGTGATACGCCTGACCATGACAGAGCGGCATTGAAGGAAAAAAAAACTTGTTGCTATTTTCCATCAACGCCGCAATGTGCCTGTCACCCGAGACAATACTCGTACATGTTAGATCTCTTATACCCTGTAATTTTACTAGCTATAGTGCCATCATCCCAAAACACAGAAGTTCATAGCACTTTTATTTCACGGAACAATATCTGGCACTGCGGTGGTACCTACCTAAACAACCACCAATTAAATATATATGTATATATATTCATACAGCTTACGTACACGGTATCACTGAGATCTACCCAGATTTTATATTGTTATAATTTAGAATGTAGTTTGATTATCAATAAGCTTAGTGGAAGCTTTGAACTTACATGTAACTTCAATATTTCAGGACATAATTTCCTTCATTCTGGACATAATTTTCTTCAATTTTTTAATGTTACATCGTGTCTTTTTAATTCTCTAAAAGTATCGAAATATTTGTCATGTTATTAGTTCAACTAATACTAAATTACCGTTTTATTCTATTGAGGTCTCGGTTATCTAACATTCTAATAACAAATTGTCGGACGAGTCCTATAATTTGTTGTTAGAATTTTGCGTCGGGACATTGGTCCCCCTGAGAGGAGGCTTAAAAAGACAAAAATAAGTATTCAAGTGTTCACTGATATCATTAACGATATTATTTTGTTACAGTTCCACCAATTATGACAATACAAAACCAGCTGGTTGGCGCAAAAGAGGGAGACACTGTATTTTTAGATTGCCATTCCGAAGCATTTCCTAGGTCCATTAATTATTGGACGATAAATGAACAAATCATATCACAATGTAAGTGTTTTTCTATTCTTCTTACGTAATTCTTGTAGTATTGATTCGCTTTTATTGATAATGACCCGATGCTTTACCCTGCCTCTCCCTTCCTCCTCCTTTCCTCTTCAATTATAATTCGTATCTCTTTAATTCATAGTTTTTTTGTTGAATTTATTAATAACAGTGAAACAAAGTTTCCCACAGTTCAACGTAATTAAATAGAAACACGTGGCCGGCATTCAAATATTTTTGGATATGAAAAAATATATATTATGTGTTTTATGCAAAATTATATAAATAATGTTACAATTACTCTGCCAAATAGCTTTTATAAATTATATATTGATTGAGAAACATACCCCAATAAACACATTAAAACAAGATGTATATATTTCAGCATTTGGACCCATATTTTTCTAAATCATATGACATGTAATCATTAAACCATAAAAATATATCACTTCTCATCAGGTAACCTAACTTGTGGTCTAATCTATTACATGAAAACCTTCGACTTAACTATCATAAAAATGTTGTTTGCATAAAATCTTAAATATTAATCATTGAAGTTTGCTTTAAATCAATACATATACGTCGGTAAATTAAAAAAAAACAATGTATTAAAGTTGTTATGATTGAGTATCATTTTATTCCAATCAGATACCTTCTACTTGCCATTTGTATAATTATAAAGCTGCCAATTTAAATAGCTAAGTGTACTTTTAAACATACATATAAACGTCAATTAAACAATTTGGATCAATTATTCTCGACCTATTTGCGCTATTTTTACCATTTCGATGTATTTTCTTTTGTATATGGTTTGTAAAAATACGTTTTTGATGACATAGTGTTTAACAACCCTTGTTCTTAAAATGTCTGACTTATGAATGCATTATATCTCATAGATTTAATGAGCTACGAATGTACAATACAAACATGTCAAGTCATATAAAGGATGACTTATTTTCGCGATACCCGAGCATTAATTGATGATCCAAATTACTTAGAAGAATGACTGTTTTACCCATCGGTAGAGTATAAAATCTACATCAAAAATGAAGGGATAATATTGTATAGATTTTCATGTGCGATTTGTAAATACTATAAATGCAACTATACTAAGAATCGTAATCGTAAGAAATTTGCTTTTCTGTCTTTTGTTTAAAACAGATGCATACGAATAGTATGAAATGTTACTCGGTATAGTTAACATTAAGAGCTAAGTTAAGAGCGCCGGTGGCTCATTTGGTGTGGATTTTTGCCTTCCGATCTGAAGGGCACAGGTTCAAATGCCGCCACGAACCAATGCGTTTTCGAATTTCCAAAATTATATGTATTATAAAGATTCGTGATATGCTCACAAACAATCGAAAAAAGTGTTCCGAATGCAGTAACAATATACATATACATATGTCGATTGAGCGCACATTTACCTAAAGAAAAGCCTACAAACTGTATTCTCTTACGCGGTTCGTTTTTGAGGCACAGATGGCCTTTATATATACAGAATACCATTGCTTACGGTGAAGAAACATATCGTGAGGAAACCTGCGCACGCCTGCAATTCAAAGGTTGTGCCAATTTCGGCTAATCCGCACGGGCCCGCGTGGACGACTAAGGTCTTTACTTTACGGGTACACTCGTGCCTCTCGGTGGGGCAATTATAATGAGCTGCTAATGTTGATGATGATAGTTGACATATATTGCATTGTTTATGGATGTTTTTTTTCCGCCGTAGGATAAGTGCCCACCATTAATTATTAAATTTTTAATATTATCCTATTTTACAGCGGACAAGAGGTTCGAGATATTTTCTGTAGAACGAGGCTACGAGGTAGATATGAAGTTAAAAATAAAGAAGGTGGGCAGATCTACCTTTGGTTCATACAGTTGCATATCGAAAAACTCATTAGGTGACACTGATGGGACTATAAAATTATACTGTAAGTATTAACGATGTAACTCCCCATTGAATTAAGTGTACCATTAAAACAAAACATCTTGAATATTGCTAAAATAGATATAATAATTGATTGTTTATTTTTAAAACTAAGATCAACAACCCGAATTGACCGATGCAGGGAATACCACAGTGTTAATTATTGAAGCGATGGCCTGGTTTCGATGACTGAGGCCTTTGTCCAGTAGTTCTATTGACTTTTGATTATACCGTTAATGACTCAAACATTTTTTTCCAAATGTCAAAGCAAAATATTAATGTATTGAAATGCTATTAAAATTAAATTTGAGTATGAATTTTGATATGTATGATTCTAAGGAATGATTTTCCTGAATGAATCGTAGCGAAAGAATTAATTTTAACGGCACATCTTCATTTAATTGACTTCTAACCTTTCTGAATTTGATACGTAACCCATTACATGGCGTAGCCCGCCCGCAAACACAAGAAATACCGCTCTGTACAAAGCCAAAATAATGGGTGCGCGTAATGTGATATTTTCCGAAGCCCTTGCAATATACGGCGTGTTTCACAGCCTGGCTACTGTTACAGCTTTGTCGGGGAAGTATGAAGAGATGCAATACAACGAAGTTGGAGATTTCGATGAAACGCCAGACGTGAGTGAGCTGGAAGCTCTTAAAGCAGCGCGGGAATCCAAGTGAGTTCACAACTCGCACTTCCACTGGTCCTTTACTTGGTACTTGCAGTGTTATAATACTACTTTGTATATACTAAAATATATTGTTACGATTATCTTTTCGGATGTCTTTCATTTATTCTCAATTAACATGATAACACATACAACCCCACACATGCAAAGCTTATAACTACAAAGACGTGTAAGTATATTAAAAATAAGTTTATGCGTGAAGCCGCGGGCGCCTCGTGGTTCATACGTAATAATAATCTGCACGTAGACTTAGTGCTGCCGACAATCTCGCAGTAACTATAGTTAGCATCTAAACGCATCTTCGACTCGGTAATAGCGCAATCGTTACCTCTGTTGATTATACAACAATAATAATAATAATTCACCTCGCGCGCGTAAACGTCGATGTCCAAGGGACGTGTTAGAGTGGATGGGGCAGAGAAAATCTACAGTGCTACTACTATTATGATGAAAAATATTTCCAATATTTCTTTTACGCTCAGAGGGGAATACGCCATCTTTTAAAACGTTATTACTGCAATGATATAGCTGCATTTTTGTACCAGGAAAGGTGAAGTATTATTGTTTTAAGACATGGTGGTAAGCCCCCAGTTCGCTCTCTTGGTAGTTAGTAATATGCCTGACCATAACCAGCATAGCGTTGATGTTAATTATTATTAGTAGGCACTCAAACCGACCTAAAAGTGGCACATCCTGTAATTTTTCAACTCTTATTTTCATTTCAATATAGAAGACAACAAATCCCAAAAATGTAGGTGTCACTTCTTGTTCTTATTATTTACATTGCATCTATGTACTTTACAATGCATTACTGAAGATCGTAAAGCACAATACTGTCATAAATAATGTCTATAATAAAAAAATTAAAACTTTTTCCAAATGAATATTGTTTGTACCCGTGAAATCACACCATTGTTGTGTGTTGTTACTAATCAGTAAATAAATAATTCCCACGATAGACTTTTTCATTCCCTTTGAGTAACAGCGTTAAGCAACGGACGCAGTGTGTAACGCTGCTTTCCTTTCCCAACACATAAACATTGTGAATATATTGCCTTATTATTATCGTTTTCTCACTTTCCTTATTTTGACATCATTGTCATATCTTGACGTAAACCGAGTAGGTAGGAACAAAAACTTTCTAAAGAGTTAGGTGGTCGATTAAGAAAAATTAAGGTTTTTTATTTAAGCATCGATAAAGGAAGATTAATCACTTCCAGAATCCATATAAATAAATACGTACAGAGTATTAATATTTGACGACCCATTTGGTGTAGCGGTTGAGACGTCGGCTGCAACACCAAGGGTTCCGGGTTCGATCCCCGGGCACTACAAACATTTTTGTGCATGAATATGACGGTTTGTAATGGTCTGGATGTTTACTATGTATAATATATACATCCATCATCATCATCATCAGCTCATTAAACGTCCCCGCCGAGGGGCACGTGCCTACCCGTATAGGGTGATTAGGCCTTAGTCGTCCACGCGGGCCCAGTACGGATTGGACGACTTCACACACAACCTTCGAATCTCTTCGCAGGCGTGCATGAAGGTTTCCTCACGATGTTTTCCTTCACCGTAAGAGCGTCGGATAACGTACATATATTTTCGAAAATTGAGAGCGTCGGTGGCTCAATGGTGTGGACTGTCGCCTTCCTACCGGGAGGGCTGAGGTTCAAATCCCGAAACGTACCAATGTGTTTTCGAATTTTCGAAAATAATATATACATATTTACAAAAAAAAATGTAAGTATATTTATCTATTGTTTAGTTGTATTATACAGTCTTCACGCTTAACTTGGGGCTAGATGGAGCTGTATGAATGTCAGTGGATATTTATATTTATTTATTTACTTCACTGAAAACGTATCCAACTAAAAACATTTTCATGTAAAATGTTGCTAAGACGACTGTAAAAGACGTATTAATGTCATATAGAGCCAAAATTCTGAAACTACAAGGCCAACTCCTGGTGTTCTGTTTTACAGGCTCCCAACCTAGTTCCGACACCAGACTTCTACAATCAGAATGTATTCATCAGTATACGTACCTACATGTTTGGTGCTTTGTGTATAAGATTATGGAGTGAATAAAGACTTTTATTATTAATATTAACTTTACCAATCCTTACTTCAACAAATTCTACATGTCAATAAAAATATGGCACCGTTATGTCGTGGAGATGATGCGAATATTTATTTTCTGATCTTTAGTAAGTAGCGAAACAGCCAAGCCATGCATATTTACCAAAATTTAAAATTTGTAGAAGTTAGAGCCGGGAAAGTTAGGCCGTGTAGATTCAGAAGCTTTACATGAGATCTGATATCTTTTCCACAGTGCAAACCTTATGTGGTCGTCTTGGCAACATTTTACATGAAATATTTTTGGTGGGATTCAGTTATTTTTGTAAGTTGCTAGGCAGTCTTTTAAGTGTTAATTTTTTTATGTACCTTATTAAAAGGTTGTGTAGTTACTGGCTACCATGACCTGACCCGTGTCTTAATATTGATGAAAGTCTCATATGAACTTTCACCCCCCATTTTGGGGGATGGGGGTGAAAGTTAAAGCTTATTAATTTTTTTGTTGGTTGTATACTTAACTTAGATTACATACCAAAGTTCAGCTTTCTCACACTTCAGGAAGATGCCAAACATTTTGATGATCATCAGTGTGTCAGTGACGAAATCTGTGTATTTTAAATATAAACAAAATCTAAAGTATTAGAGATATTCGATTGAGACTTTAAACGTTTATAAGTCTATTATTGACATCATATTCTAAAAATATGAACTATTCTGAAAAAACTATGAAACACTGAGAAAAGGTAAGGCGCCTCCAGATAATAACTATTCCAGATATTTCCAGATAACTTAAGAAGAAGAGTACGAGTAAGATTTTAGAATCATACTCGTATAATATCTCAATACCTTTATTTCATGTACAAAAATACAAAAAAAAATTAAAATATCAGCTTAAAATACACACGAATATTTTATTTTACGAAATAGCTTGCTTGTAGAGAATTAGTATATGTCCAATATTTGGAAAAATGAAATACCTACATAGCAATTCCAAGGAGATAAATACTTTAATACGGTCTTAAATTGTAAACTTAAACATTTGTTAAAGCTTTGTTTAATAGAGTAACGAACGTATTTCAATTAAATCCCGTCTTAAAGAAAAGGGCGCTGTCCCTAATCACGTAACAACTTGAGACAACTCGTGTGACGAATTTACATTCCAGTCGCGAAACAGTTTGTGAACGTCCCGTGACTGTGCTCAGGTGCTCACGGAGTCCGACAAACATGAAATATAGAACTCCCAAGACACGACATGCATGATATCACAATGACGTCATGTTGGGGATGTCCTCGCGTTGAAACAGCGCTGACTCCACGATTTATAGTTTCCAGTTTCTTTTTAAAATCCCAATAGCGATGGTTTCTTTTTACGGTTTACGTTGCGCTATTTTATGGCTCATTTCTTATATAGGTAGAAAGGTTCTGTATATCACAGATTTTAATAAATTAATTTGAATATACATGAAAGTAAAATGACAATCTGATAAAATAAAACTATTTTTTTATTATGATTTCTTTAAGTAGCGAAAATCTATACAAACTTAAAAATGAGAACAGTGAAATGCAGTAATTTAAAAAGTTAATAAATATTATTATAAAAAAATACCTAATTTACAGTTACTTTGAATATCTCAGTTGATTAATACAAATTAAATTCATTCATTAATTTAATAAAAGCAAGGCTAAGAATTACTTTTCATAAACCAAATGAAACACGTGCAACCTTTACTGTAAAACGTAAAATGGAATATTATTTAATATCCACTGACATTCACACAGCACCATCTAGCCCTAAGTTAAGCGTGAAGCCTGTATTATGGGTACTAAATAACGGATAAACATACTTATGTAATTATTTTTTGTAAATAATATATAGAAAACACCCAGACCATTACAAACAGACATGTTCATGCACACAAATGTTTGTGTTCTGCCCGGGGATCGAACCCGGAATCCTTAGTGTTGCAGCTGACCTCTCAACCGCAACACCCATATAAAATTGGCCAATATTATATGGGTTTTCACTTTGATCATGCGGATTATTCTCGTCTTAAAATCTGGGTATCAGCATATAAATATGTTTAAGTAAATGTATTTTTCTGTTGACTTTCATGGATTTACAGTTACCTGCTTATTCAGTAATCAATCAGCGCGCTGGTAGGTCCTAAGTATTAACACAACAAAACCTACCCAAATAGGGTAACAGTTTGACAAATGACATAATCTGTTAGACCAATATTAACGACGCACGGGGCCTTAATTTAAGTGCCCGGGAAACTGAAACAAAAGAAGGCGATTAATTCAGAAAACCCAAGAGGTATTGCGGAAAGCAATATCGGTAGAATAGAATCTGAAAATGTTTTTTTTATGTTATTAGTGTACAGAACGGTCTGGACGTCCACCTGATTGTAAATAATACACCAGACCATGACAGAGCGGTATTAAAGGAGACCAACAACTGATAGGCAGTTATTATTCTCCATCAATGCCGCACTGCGCCCGTCACACGAGACAACAGATGTTAAGTATCTTATACCCGGTAATTTCACTAGCTACAGTGCCCTCACCCCGAAACGCACTGCGGTGGTACCTACCTAAATCGACTCAGTATCCAGTCTAACACCTAGTGGTGGGTATATATTATCTAGAAGAGAGTAATAACGTTGAGCATTAATTTAGCTCTGTTCATACATCTTAGTAATTGTTACAATAGGGCATTAATTGGTTCTAAAAAGAGTTTACAAGCGATTGTATGTGTAAGACTCGGAGTAACTAGACCCGAGGTGTAAGACTATTGAATTCAATAGTACAAATGTGATAAAAAAATACTTAATTTTCAGAACAATGCATGACTTTTTATTAGATTTCATAGAAGCAATATAATTATTAAACCTTTATAAGGTCCCACTGAACATCACGAATCCAGGTAGCGCGTACATGATGAGATTGGGTTCTTAACCACCATGGGAGCTATATTATGTGGATTGGTGAGTTTTAACGACTACCATACTTAGAAATTAGCCGGAACCAACAGAGTTACTTACCTTTCGAAGCATGGAGAATATTTTCAGCATATAGTACGAAAGGTAAGTAATGCATGTTACTGCATGCAGTTCATCTTTCCAGACCATCGATGGAGACCACTAATTCTCCATTTTCCTCTTTCAACTTCCACGTGCAAATTTTCATGAGCCTTAGAGCGGGAGTGTTTTCCATATGACTTTTGCAAAGAAAGTAGCGTATTTATACACATAATTGATTGGCAGACGAAAACTTACGTTGAACAGCAGATTTACTTTTGTTTCTGTGACAACATACGAATGTATAGATATAAAAACGGACACCATTAGGTTGAAAGACGAGATATAAATTTCCAAAATCCAATAAGTAAAAGTTCTCGTATTTATGTGACAAATATCGCAAACTCACTTACGCATTAATCTTAAAACGGAAAGGAAGCCCGAAAGATGATAAAGAAAGTATAAGACGTGAAATAAATCCTAAAACCCGTGTTAAAGCGTAAAAAAGTATGACAAATAGTGAAAGGTGACAGCGCAAAGCTTCCACTGTGTGTTTCACCAATCAGGGTCCCTTTCAGTATCAGTGTAGGGTTGGCGAGGGCGGATGCATTCAACGGGCACAAACGGCCATTCACTATGATTCGGCGCTGGGACCGGCTCGTTCGTGATCTGGAACTTCAATTGATAACCTTGTCGCCGGAGCGAATGCCGGTGTAATCAGCCGAATAACCCTATTAGGGAATTGGAGATCTCGAAATGCTTACTTCCTTTATGAGAAGTTTAAGTGGCCGTACTTTGTACACGTTTGCGCAATTTACTTTGGATTGTAATCATTTGTCGTTGTATGTAGCGGTATAAACCTTGGTATAAGTGTTAGATTATTTGATTTAATGAAATAAGGATACGCTTCATAGTCATTAAATTTGCTTAAGATACCATGTAACATTCTATTATGTAAAACTTTTAATTAAGCTTAGCTTGCGGTTAAAATAATTTAACTTTTACGTACGATAACGTCATCATCAAAATAAATATCCACTAACATTCGCCAGCGCCATATGGGTGATAAACAACGGATAAACATGTTATATATATTTTTTGTAAAAACATATTATACATAGATAACATCCAGACCATTACAAACAGATATATTCATGCACACAAATATTTGTACTGCCCGGGGATTGAACCCGGAACCCTTGATGTAGAAGCCGACGTCTCGACCATTGCACCACATGGGTCGTCAAATCATCAACTCATTATGTCCCCACCGAGGTGTATGAACCTATCCGTAAAGGATGTAAATATAAGCGTAGTCATTCACGCTCGCAAAGTGCGGATTGGCCGACTTCACGCTTAACATTGAATCTCATCGTAGGTGCTCACAAGTTTCCTAGGGATGTTTTCCTTCACCGTAAGAGCATCGGATAAAAGTAGGTACATTTAATAAGTTCGAAAATTTGAAAATACATTGGCACGTGGCGGAATTTGAAACCGCACTCTAAAGATTGTAATGCAACAGTTGATTCCAATGATCCACCTACCATTACGTCAACATGTTCTAATGAATCATTAATAAAGCATTATTTAAGAAGTAATTATTATGACTATCGCCCATTCTCGATTAGTTGCTTTGGGCTGAATATAGCCCTGAAAATGTCTTATGAGAGTGTTGCTTCTAATCTCAAATTCCAATATGGACCAATTTAGCCTAATTACATCTGATTAAGAGTATTCCGAGAGCAGCTTCATATTTGCAGTTTATACACTTACTTTTAAATATAGTTTCCTATTTGATAGATCAAAGCTGTAACTTGTGCTATGTGCTTATAACCATACATAACATTAAAATACACCCGACAACTTTACACATAAATGAAATTGATATTTGAAAAGTTTCAACAAACAATAAATACGCATGTCAGAATGTCGCACGAGGAAGGAAGATAAATTAATAAATGTCACAAACTTAACTTTACAGGAGCAATACGTTCGCTCAAACGATTTAACATGGATTTAATGATAACTTAGAAATTCTGAAATTCTGCCTCCTAGTAAAACCTAGGTTGTAACATTATTGCGATAAATCTGAAGACTTATCAATATGCAGGGTTATTTAATTACAATTAAAATCCTCATAGACACATTGACATAACTAAACTTGTTAAAACCAGAATTTATAAATATGTAGTCCTTATTTTGTTACATACAGGTACTATAACGATCAAGAATTTGGTGATCTGCTAACTCATACTAGGCCTGAATAAATTAGTTTATATACTTTACACAACGCTCTTTAACCCCAATTATTATTAATTATATATCCTTGTTGGTACTTAGTATTATTTTGTAACGACAATCATACACAACAAACATGTTATAAATTTTTCAAGTACATTTTAAGTATACCTCAGCATGTATTCAAAGTAAGTCATCAAAGTAGTACATACAGACCAATTCTACCCAAGAAGTAGTTTATTCTACCTTTAAACAATTAAATACAGTTACTTAGTCGTAAAACATACACAGAGTTCTAAATAACAATGATGCATAATTGCATTTTAGTAGTTATGTGAAACGAAACTTATAAGCAGTCACGAAAAAATGTTGTTTGAATTTGTTTTTAACTGGATACTTTTTCTTATTGAATGTCTAGCAACGAAACAGCAAAACTTTTTCTTAACAATAGTTTTGTTGGTACCACTTATACGAGGATTGGCTATTTCAGTAATTTTATAAACAGTGAGTGTCGTATGCGATTATGTAGATAATATGAATAACTTGGTACCTTTTAGATCAATTGGATGAAACTTTTGTAATCAAATGATGGAATATTGGTTGATTTTAATGATTAATAAAATAATCTACCCGTTGCACTTTACTCTGCCAGAAAGGGAAATATGTGGTGATCGGCTGTCCAGAAGGACGTATCCCCACATTTAAGGAATCATGACACTTAGCACTGAGGTTTACGACACAAGGTTGTTTTATTGAATTCCTTTTTGAAATTAAGTACTGTAAGCTTATTGCTCTGTTCTAGTGCGAATTAATCGGGCGGGTAATTTGCTTCTCACCAGAATGTACCATATACATGTGACTTTATCTTAAGTTCTAAAGTTACATGCCAGGACTTTATAGATACGTTTTTCTCTTTCTTTTCAAGTAGCTAGATACATTTATAAACAACCAAACCAACCTTAATAGCAGAGATTCTAAGCAACGATAGGGCCATATTGACAGCAGGGATTGACAGATTTAAAAATTAATAACCTGATTTGAAAAAAATAGACTAAAACATTTTTTACTATGCATTTTCTCGAGGGGATTTCTACTCCATAAACGTATACTAATACTTAATAATAAACAACGACAAAATAACGTTTATTAAACCATAATAATTTTAAATGACCTCACCTAAACGAATTCGTTTACCTAAAGCATGTTTGAAAATAATGCGAACACTAATTGCTAAAACAATTTTTTTAGAACCGTTCTCCGTAAGATAGAGTTTAACTTGTTACCTTCACTAAATTACCAAGTGAGCCGATTAACTCAGTTATCAGATAACACGAAACCAAAAACTTTTTTCTTTGAAATATGATATAACATGGAAGCTTAATTTTAACAAATATTCAATATGCCTTTGCATAAACTCTTTTATTTTCAAGGAGAGACATTTATTGTAACCCTGGAGATCAGTAAAATTCTAAGAACAGGACTAACGATGCCATCGAATAATAAAATAATAATAACAATAATATGGTATACCATAGAAGGGTCAGAAATTGTAAGGTAAAAAGAACTTGGATCCCTTAGCCTAGTCAACCTTATCTGGTTATAGTACGTTCCCCAAATAGTGAATGGCTTTAAGAACACGTTAATGTATTGGACGCGCAGCGGATTACTGATTTAACTTCTAGAAACAACATATACCATTCGATCCATAGCTTTAACCAAATGTAGACGTATCTATAGAATATTAGTTAATTAATTACATATAAGAATGTCGTTACTCGCACAACAGTAAAATATTTGAAAATTGAAAATGTATTCGAGGACACCTTAACTACGTTTCATTGTTATGACATCTACAGCAGCTAACTATCCAGAACGTATTAAGAATGCAAGTTGAAAGTAACCTATAATTTTTGTTACCTATAATAAAATATTACTTTCTTATCACTATATTAGTAGCAACAAACGATATGTATCCTTCGGCGTGCATGCACTGGAACTCCATAAACTGCTACCTCCTTCACCATATTATTATCCAGAGGTGACAGACATACTATAAAATTAATAGTAGCAAAACCATATTCAATACACTTTGTTCTACGAATAATTCCAAACAAGAAGATACATAGAAGTAAGCTTGGTATTGTAACAGTAATACCATACAATCATATTTACGAGGAATAAGAAGAACCAAAAGCCACAATTGAAATAATCAGTCACATTCACAGCACACCAAATAGTACTTTATCGCGGCAATTTGCGTAATTAAAGGTACTAACGACAGGATCACGAGCCGACACGACGATTCCGACTCGTTAACGACACGATTTCAATTTTACACCAGCGTGTGGAATTAATGACGAGAAGTCGGTTATTTTACTAAATCTTACAATTTAGCGACACCATTAACCCTCAACACTTAATGAAATTATATCGGACACGCACTGCTGTTTGCAGGTCGAAATGGAATATCCCCTTGACCGGTCATTTTCATACTGTACGTAGAATAGAAAATCGTATTTTTTACTCACATTAAATCGTTACTTAATAAATAGTGGAAAGAGATTTCATGGTCTTTTAATATATTAAAAAAGTATTTACATTTAATGTTTTAGCAAAACTAAAACACGCGTCCAGAACTAAAACTTATATACGTAATGAATAATGATACCAATTCCGCATCATGATTTTACGTCCGTTTTATGGTTTTACGTCGTTAACAGCATAACGATTTTGAAATATAAATAACGAATGTATGACACTTTACGAGTTAGTACATTCATCAACTACTGCTATAAATTCAAGCACCAACTTTACTACTTACGCCTTGAACGGCCTTGATAATACGTGATAATGCTCACCTTCCTACTGCCTTAGTTCTGTAATCTATAAAATCAACGTGATGCTCAAATACTATTGTTTCGATATGTTTTTCATACGTTTTCTCTCAAATCATGAGAAATGAGATATTATTATCACATTATTAAGCATATAAATCATTTGACGCCATCTGATATTGATTTAGATACTTTTGCATTAAACGGACCACTGAGTCATCATAAAGTAAAATAATTAATAGATATATTAATGAGAGCGGTGGTGGCTCATTAGTGTGGACTGGTGTTCCGATCAGCGGACGCAGGTTCAAATCCCACTACGTACCAATGTGTTTTCTAAATTATGTACGTTTATCCGACGCTCTTACGCCGAAGGAAAACATCATGAGGATACCTGCGCACGTCTACGAGAAATTCAAAAGTGTGCGTGAAGTCGGACAATCACCATTGGGCCCGCGTGGTCTGCTCAGGCCTATACATCCTTACAGGTAGGCTCGTGCCCCTCGGTGGGGACGTTTAATAAGCTGATGATGATGATTTTAATGACTTCACTGAATCTAAGTTATTTCCGGCAATCAATAAAAATTTGACCATTCCATAACGTACACTTCAGGGCATATGTCTATAGAGATTTAACGATATTACAAAAAGATACGGTAATTAACGACTACCATCTTAAGAAGCTACTAACAGCTAAATTGTTAACCATCCTTTCAAACAATTAAGAAGGCTAACTATTTACCAACACCCACATCAAAAATGTGTGGTAAAATGATTTCCATAGCGACTCGGATCGTTGACACTCACAATAATGGGCTCTATGATTGATCAGCCCAGCCCAGCTCTGTGGCTGATGGTGTGGGCTGGGATCCTTTATAGATAATTCTAAATATAACATACATACAAATAACGTTGCTGAAAATAGCTTTTTATCCATATTTCAGAACTAGTACGGATGGCAAGCTAATGAATTCAAATAAACGTATGTTGTTTAGTTTGTAAATAGCGCCAACAGGCCCAGTTTAAGCAAAGAGCTTGTAATATGGAGAATAAATTATGGGAAAATAAACTTACATACTTTACTGTTATAAAATACCTGCATATTCATGCTCACAAATGTATTTACTTGCCGGCAGTCAAACCCGGAACCCTTGATGGAATAGGCTACTTCTCAAACATTACCCCAAAAACCTTCAAATTGGCTGCCTTGTGCCAGTTGGTTAAATAAAAGAAACATTTCTCAAACCCATTTGAGAGATTTCCGGAAACTTTCCCTGGTGGTTTCTTTAAAGATATAATGATTAACGCATTTTAGTATTATTCCCCTGGTCAGAGCAATTTGTAAAAAGTAAAAGCTTGTTGAATAATCAAAAACAGCAGATGTCGGTGGTGGATTTACACAAGCTCTGGTTTATGTTAGAAAATAAAAAACAGACCGCAGCGCGCTCTAGCGGCCATATTTTATTCACGACGTGGCGTGACAACTGGCCCGTCAAACAAATCAAGTAAACCCTATCTAGTTATAATATGCGGCATGTTGCATTGCATGTGTTATTATGATTTAATATGTGGAGATGTAGAACTGTGTTGCAAACGACGGAATATTAAATGGTTCATTTGTTCAATGATTTCTTGTAAAGTAGAGGGATTTTTTTTAAATGTTTACCAACTGTATAATACATACACAACATCAGACAATATTAAGATATATGTGACGACGACGACTTACTTCAGTTTATGCTGACATACATATTTGCTGATAACTATATGTAGAATTAATAATAATTGATAATAACTTATCCTGGGCTACCCAGGTAACAGAAGTAAGCCACAAACAGTTCGCGTCTACTGGTGCTCTAAGAAGGTTACGTAACTTTTTACCGATTTCTACTGAGACTGCGTTAGCGATGTCGCTTTTACTTCCTTTACTAGATTATGCTGACACCTGTTATCTCGACCGTAATGAGGACCTATTGGATAAGCTTGAACGACTCCAAAACTTCTGCATCAGATTCATTTATGGTCTGAGAAAATTTGGACACATTTCCGAATTTCGCAACAAACTCAAGTGGCTGCCAATTGCTCCGCCGGAAA